>OY720388.1:18541163-18565959 GCA_963082905.1 Oligia fasciuncula | reverse complement strand
CCACTGCGCCAACCGTGCCGTCGTAGGTAGTTAGGTACTATAGACAGCTCAGCCAATGTCGACCGGATGTTGACTACCATGAGCATATGCTCTTCCGGTTGCAGGAAGTGTCGTACAACAACCATGATAGCTTGTACACTTTAAATATAAAAAGTACCGCACATTACAGTGATTTCTATTGTAGACTGGCTGACCCGACAGATACTGTCCTGTTCAAATTTCAATAGTTCATACAAAAATCCCATACAAAACGGGACTGTCACTTTTTCCCCAATTTGAACATTTTCCGGGAAACTTTTCAAGTTACAAAAACTTTATCCGGACTATTACGAACATTTCAAAACGCAAACTGGCCAAGTGCGTGTCGGACCACGCACAATGAAGGGTTTCGTAGTTGGAATGAATTTATCCCAAGAACAAACTTAACATTGTAGTTTGAAATCATGTTCTCCCATACATTGCAACTGCAAATTTAAGTTCGTCGATTATTACTCGTAAACTTGAAAAGCCTACTTAGCTGTGATAGTTTTCCTTTTTATACCTAACTGTCGTGAATTTTTTCACATATCCAAAAGCAACTATAATATTTAGATGGCAGGGGGGGACACACACTTTACTCTAATACAAATTTGCACTTTAAAGCTTTTTGAAATACCTATCCAACGATACATCACGCCATGGGATAGACCACGGAACAGATAAATTTATCTATTCCGTGGATAGACGATTACACCCTAGATTGACCATCATATCGTTTACAAAGGAAGAAAGTTCTCGACTATGCACAAAAAATCTTGTTTGAGTCGTTTTATTTTTAAATGAAAGACTTTAAGTTTCTTTTAACTCATCACTCTCTTAGTCACAAATGCATTTCTTCCCTCCTAATCACATACCAATATCAAAACAAATGTTTTTCTTTCAAAAGTTTAACTAGTACGTACGTACCTACCTACCCAACGGAAGTGTTATTATTGTACTTGGCGAATTAACTTCCGGTTAGTTAAGAGAACTAGTATTCAATGGTGTAATCAATGCAACCTTCATGGGAACGTCTACGTATGGGTGAGCCCTAGAAATCAATTAGCTTATTGATACTGAGAAATGTCCTCATTGTTTGAATGTATTAAAAATTTACTATAGCACCTTATTATTGCGTTTTATTTAATATAACATGACATGGCCTGTGTTGAGACCGTTCCCTATATCCCTATGTGATGAGGGCCAAGGATGTCTTCAATGAAGTATTTTATTGGTTTTCTTTGAAGTATAAACGTATATTTTTCTAAAAATGGTTTACAATAATTTTGAGAGACACAACCAAGCCGTTAGTTGATTTTTCGTGGAGAGTGAAATCGGCTGCGACGGTGCTGCCATCATCGGGACGAACGGGAACAAGCTCACGAACGCTGTTCACGCCGCAGAATGTTTAGCGCCATTCTCCGCTAGATGTCCTTGTAGGTATATTGAACATGCCGGCCCCTTTGGAAGTACCAGCATATAGTATTCCAACACGAAGCACTCGTAGCTGTAGCTTCTTGATTATGGTGACTGTAACGGGCAGATCTTTGAGAACGATCGCCTTATGGTGCCGTGCGCTGTACGGATTTCAGCTACACGGGATATTCCATCAGGTCCGGGGAATACTTGCATTATTCGACCCAGTTTCCATTTGAGTGGAGGTACATTCTCTTCTTTGATGAGAACTAGGCTGTTTAGTGTGATGTCCTCACTGTTTACCTTCCATCTTGTTCGTTGTTGGAGTTCGGAGACATATTCTTTTGACCATCGTTGCCAAAAATGTTGTCTAAGCTGCTCCACACGGTCGTAGCGTCCCAGTCTCGTAGGCTCGATCTTCGTCAGATTCTCGCAGATGGGCGCAGTCAGCGGTCGACCGATCAGGAAATGTGCTGCAGTAAGTGGAAGGAAATCGTTCGGGTCTGAGGAAAGAGGGGACAAAGGGCGTGAGTTGAGAACGGCTTCAATTTGCGTTAATACCGTTTCAAACTCCTCACGTGTTAGTTTGGCATTGCCCAGTACCCGCCGTAAGTGATGCTTGCAGGACTTGACTCCCGCTTCCCACAACCCACCAAAATGAGGACTATAAGGAGGTATAAACGTTAAACGAATTTGATTATTATTAAGAAAATCTAAAATATCATTTGTATTATTAAAAATTACTGACAACTCCTTTTCAGCCCCAACGAAATTCTTTCCGTTGTCGGAAAAGATTTGATATGGTTTTCCACGACGTGCTATGAATCGCTTTAATGCTAATATATAATCTTGTGTACTTAAACTGCCTACCAATTCTAAGTGTATGGCTCTGGTCGTAAAACATACAAATAAGCAAATATATGCTTTAATAAGCTTAGCACCTCTGCCTTTGCGGTCCAATATTGACAATGGTCCCGCATAGTCTACACCGCATTGCATGAAAGGAAAACTAGCCTCTAACCTTTCAGAAGGTAAGTTACCCATCAAAGGGGTCAATGCCTTCCCTTTCATGCGTTTGCATATGACACAATTATGTACTACCTGTCTGGCTAAGTTGCGAGCTCCTAAGATCCACCACCTTTCACGCATAGAATATACTAAAAGTTGAGGTCCAGCGTGAAGTAGTCGTTTGTGTTCATATTCACACAACAACCTTGAGAAACGATGTTTATCACTTAACAATACAGGATGTTTTTTATCATAATTAAATTCAACCGCGTTAGATAGCCTACCACCTATACGAATTATGTTAGACTTATCTAAGAATATATTTAAACCCGATATTTTATTATATAATAACTTCTTTGTGTTATTATTATTAGTACTTAACGGTATATTATTTTTTAGTTTGTGATATTGCTCACTAAACGATTCTTGTTGAACAAAACGTGTCAAAGTGTCAAAGCGATCGCTGCAACTCTTCTACAGATAACGGACCGGTTTTACGCATACACATGCCGCCGCGCGACGCCGCTCGTACATTATCTATAAATCGCAATAGATATGCACAAACTCTTTGCAAATGAATAAATGACGAAAAGCGATCAAAATCAAACAATGAAGTTAATTGAATGGAGTGTAAATTAATAGTGTCAGATTTAGTTTCGGGTAAATCAACGGATGACGATTCTTTATTATTGGGTTTTGGCCACATGAGACTAGATTCTCGTAAAAACGTAGGGCCACACCACCAAGTGTTATTATTATCGTACTTTAAAGTGTCTAGCGTAGCACCTCGCGTTATCATGTCCGCAGGGTTCTCGGTGCCCTTGACATGTCGCCAAATTGTATCACATGTTAATTCATTTATTTGTACCACGCGATTTTGTACAAAAGTTTTGAGAAGATGTGGTGACATACGCAACCACCCTTGCACAATGGTGGAGTCAGTCCAAAAATAAACTTTATCGAAATTTAAACGTAAGGACTTTCTTATTTTATTATATAATTTTGCACCTATTAAAGCTCCGCATAGCTCAAGCCTAGGAATGCTAACTGCCTTTATCGGCGCCAATTTACTTTTAGCACATAATAAACGCACTGAAACAGGTGTGGTACTATTACAATTATTGAGACACGATCTAACGTACGCGCACGCTCCGTAGGCATTTTGAGACGCGTCGGTAAATACATGAAGCTCTTTATAATTTTCATTAATTATGTAACGAGGTATTTTAATATCGCGTAAATGTTGTAAATCAGCAAGAAACTTATGCCATGTAGTAGCAATGTTTTTGGGAACTTCGTCATCCCAATCTAATTTATTTAACCATAATTTTTGTAACAATGACTTAGCTATAATTACTGCGGGTGCCAACAGGCCTAACGGATCATATACTTGTGCAATGGTTGATAACATTATACGTTTCGTAATTACTGTGTCACTATGTGTGAATTTTGTTGTAAAATAAAGCTCATCACTTTCCGTGTACCAACCTAACCCTAATGTTTTTGACAAGTGATTTTCACCGATGTTTAAATCTTTACAATTCTCCGGAGACACGTCATGACTAAACGTCCACTTATGTAACGGAAAACAACCCCCTTTTAATAACGCGGAGATTTTATTACATAACTGCATTAACGAATCAAGGTCATCGCTCCCTGTAATAAGATCGTCGACGTAAAAGTCCTCATTAATCGTCCTAGCAACTAAATCATCATTAGATTCTAATGCCAATTGTTTTAAGCATCGCATGCTAAGAAAAGGAGCTGACGCAGTGCCATACGTCACTGTGTTTAAAATATACAATTGTAAAGGTAAGTCACGACTTACGCGCCATAATATCAGTTGTAAGTTACGTTGATCCAATTGAATTAAAATCTGTCGGTACATTTTTTTAATGTCCGCGCAAGCTACGTATTTATACTGCCTGAATCTGAGTAAAATGGAAAAAATATCATTTTGTAATGGCGGCCCTATATGTTGTATATTATTTAACGATTTGTTATTCGACGTACTCGCGCTCGCGTCGAACACAACGCGTAATTTTGTAGTGACACTATCCTCTCGGTAAACACCGTGATGAGGTAGGATGTAATGCGGTTTACTTAATATATCAGGAATATCCTTTGATGCAACTAGGGTCATGTGACCAAGTGCTTCATATTCGCGAAGGAATTCACTATAAAGTTTTTTATAATTAGGTAAACGATCTAACTTCCTTTCGAGAGATAAAAAACGATTCTTTGCCATGTTGTATGAATCACCTAACGACTCGGGTGACTCCTTTAAAGGAATGCGAACAGAGAACCTACCGTGTTCATCACGTTTTGTAGTATCTGTAAATATTTTTTCACAATAACGATCATCTTTTGACATGGCATTAGGTAAGTCAGACAATTCTTCTAATTCCCAGAATTTTTGCAATTGAGTATCAATTTGAACGAAATTACATTGAACTCTTTCAGGTTTAAACGAATAATTATTATTACAAAGACGGCCAGAGATGATCCATCCTATTTTGGAATCGTACAGATATGGACCACTACTAAGCTTTACTTTATCATTATTCAATAGATCCCAAAATATGTCCGCTCCTAAGAGTACATCGATGTCCGACGGAACGCTAAACGTAGGGTCCGCGAGCGAAATATGTTTAGGTATCTCTATAAATTGACATTGAACGTCTAACGAAGGTAACTTTGATGTAATACGAGGAAGAACCCAACATTGAATATTTGTATTAAAATCATTAACTTTAGAACGAATGTTTACTTTGCAGGTGTGGGAACTTTTTGACACGCTTTGTCCTACACCCGAAATATGAATTGTGGACTGTATAATAGGTAATTGTAAACGAGTACATAACGATTCTGTGATAAAACAATTCTGACTTCCGTTGTCAAGAAGTGCTTTAACTGTGTGATAATTATTCCTTGAATCAGGAACATCTATGAGTGCCGTCGACAACAAAACTGGCTGTACCGCGGCACTGCACGTAAGTACATTACGCTCGGAATGTACTTGCGTATCAGCTGATTTGCTCACGCTCGGCGACGGATGCGAAATAGACGTGGATACGGCCATACCTATTCTTTCGCTAGAAGTATTATTATTATGAAGTAACGTATTATGGTTATTTTTGCAAAATTTACATGGACCGTATGAACATTCGCTTGGCAAGTGACTATCAGTTCGAATACAATTTTGACAAAGTTTTTTATTTTGAACAATTATAAATCTATCTTTCACGGACAAATTTAAAAATTTCGGACATGAATACAAATAATGATCACCACCGCAGTCAACACAAATACGTCTTTGTTTAGTATTATCCGAATTATTTTTATTTTGAGTTGAATTACTAACGTAAGAATGTGTGACAGGTTGCGGGTTTAAGTTGTTCGATTTATTAGCGTGTCTTTTGTTTTGATTGGAATTCGACATAACGGAGTCATTTTTGCTATGCTTAGACGAAGAAACACCTTTATTATTATTTGACTTTATCATTTCCAACATATCCGCACGGTTTCTTAGAAATGCTAATAAATCATCTAATTTAATGTTATTTGAATCATTTTTAGACACAAGGGAACCTTTATGTGTTTCCCACTCGCGTTCCGTGGACTGATCGAGTTTAGAAACAATAAGATAAACGATTAACGTGTCCCAAGCATCGGTTGGTTCGTTTAGTGATTTAAGTGCTCGCAAATTACGCAATGTTGAATCTATTAGTTTCCTAATTTGATCATACGATTCGCTTTGAAGTGACTGAACAGCAAATAACGATTTTACGTGATTTTGCACTAATAAACGATTGTTGTGATACCTATTTTCTAGTAAATCCCATGCGTGTAAGTAGTTTGGAGCAGTGAATTCTAACGCACTAATTACATAAGAGGCAGAACCACTAAGAGACGATTTTAAATAATGAAACTTCTGTATGTCATTAAGATCTTCACGATTGTGTATCATGGTTAGATACGAGTTCCTATACTCTAACCATTGATCATAAGTACCATCAAAGGCAGGTAGCTTTATTACTGGCAACTTAATAGACACAGGATTACAATTTTGATGAGAAATACATTGAGTTTGTTCACTATTGTTAGGATTCATTAGGCACTTCGCGTCAACCATGATGGAAAAGTATTGATCTTCAAATGATTCACGGTATTCTAATTGAGTAGATAAATCTGAATCATCAACTAATTGTTCAATTTCGCCTTGAATGTCATTAAAACTTTGAAAAATAGTGCAAGTTGATTTTATTCGTAAATCTAATTCCGTTTTGCTATTGGAATTTAATGTTAGTTTATCTAATTTTGCAATAAATTTCTCAAATAGTGTAAGTCTGCCTTTCAGCGTGCCTCGCTGCTTTTTCAAGTCAGCGAGACGTTTATTTGTCATAGTGCTAACACCTAAATGGGGAGATTTTGACCTTTCTCTTATTTTAGCGGGATCCTGAACCGAGGCAAATTGAAAACACTCATCGTCACTCATTTTGGAAGGTTATAGAAAGCACGAGTACTTACAGTTTCCCGCTCAGCACCACCCCGGCGCAGCACCGCACAACACAACGAACAACTAGAACGTAAAAATAACGATATTAACGCAAATTGTTGGACACGGAGTAGGAGGATGGGTTTTGTGACCTGACCGGTTGCTACTTGACGACAATCCTGGACAATCCTCTTCTCCAATGCTTTTTGATGTGACGCTCCACGTGGCCGCGTGGGTCTTCGTATATATCCGACTCGTCAAGGACCAAAATGTTGAGACCGTTCCCTATATCCCTATGTGATGAGGGCCAAGGATGTCTTCAATGAAGTATTTTATTGGTTTTCTTTGAAGTATAAACGTATATTTTTCTAAAAATGGTTTACAATAATTTTGAGAGACACAACCAAGCCGTTAGTTGATTTTTCGTGGAGAGTGAAATCGGCTGCGACGGTGCTGCCATCATCGGGACGAACGGGAACAAGCTCACGAACGCTGTTCACGCCGCAGAATGTTTAGCGCCATTCTCCGCTAGATGTCCTTGTAGGTATATTGAACAGCCTGTATTCCTCGAAAGCATAAGCTGAGGTGTACCTATAGTAAACCTACATTTCGCTAGTTATAGTTAAGTCCCATGTAATAGGGGGCGAGCGCAGAGCCGTCTTTACCTGGGGGTGCAAGGGGTGCGTAGCACGCGGGCGCAGGGCCTTAGGGGCCAATCCTTATCTTCACGCACCATGCGTAAACCTTCTCGAAATTAAAATTAATAAAAAACTACTTACGATTAACTATGACTCAAGTCAAGATAGATTGACTTTGGCTATACTTAGTATACCTATCGAATTGAATGTTGATTACAAAACAGACGATATCATAAAAAAGATTGCCGATTTTAAAGCCGGAAAAATTAAATTTGGTGTTTGAAAATGTACCTAATTTTATTGTAGAGTAAGTATTAAATAAAAAAAAATTACAAAAATTGGGGCGCAGGCTGCTGTTTTTGCACCCCGGCGCCCATATGGTTGAGACGGCCCTGGGTGAGCCTACCATTATTTGATAAGAACATAAATAAAATTATTTTTGAGTTGAATGTTACGAATGTCCTACTTAAATGCCTTGATAAACTAATGTTATTTAAACCCGCCTTACAAACGATCAGCCTAATTGTATAACACACTGTCAGTACCAATAGCATTAATTTTGACAGTTCAACAATATTCATTGGGTTATTAACGTTGTTGACAAATGTTTTTTTCAAATATTATGAAGCAATGGATTAGCAATATTCTTCAAAATGATTCAGATTGTGATGGAAAGTGTGTTACGCAATAGGGTTCTGATCTTGAGATCAAGTTTTCTCTCATCTTCCGACATTCAAATTCAAACAGACATAGGGCCCGAAACCATTCTGCCTCGCGTAAAACAAAATGTTATGTGTAATTTTTAAACGTTGGTAACTGAATGTTATATTACAATGTAATCATAATTAGTTGTTAATTGTAATATTGCTATAGGGACTTAACTATAATATTGCTATTGCTTGTAAATTGTAATATTATTAATTATAACCACCGAGGAAGAACCGGACCGGTACCGGTACCGATACCGGTTTGGTACTGAGGAAGTCGTGCAGTATTTGAAAGTGAAGACCAACTGGACTCCGAGGGTCAAAAGGTTGGAATCGCGCCACAACATCAACTTCAAGTCATTCGTGGTACGAGTTCCAACCCAACATCTACAGACCTGTCTGAAAGAGGACTTGTGGCCGAAAGGTGTCGTATATCGACGTTTCCGTGGACGGTTACGCGACACCACGCAGCGAAACACGACGCCGACAATGTTACGTGTATAGTTCATAGTTTTAAGGTTTTTAATATGTATTAGTTTATTGTATAAGATTATTTTGTGTATTTTATCTATGGGCCTTAGTAGCCTGATAATAAAATTATTATTTCGTTTATTCGTCTTTTTTCCTATCTAATTACATTTTTAAATATTTCTTAATAAATAAAAGTAAGTATAAAAAACATTTAAAAATATAAAAAAATAGCGATCCGCCGGTGTCGGGAGCAGGGTCCAAGCTACCGGTGGTTAGGGCTCCAGAGACAGGAACCTCCTCACAATGCGAGCCGTATCGAGGAGTACTGCCTTCTGAATCAGGCCCTTGATCCAACCGCCTAACGAGAGCCTCGATAGATGTTGATCGAGGCTTTCGGCCATCAGTCCATTGGCTGATAAATTATTATTATAACATCAAAAATATTAGATGTGTATTTTTTTCTATTTCTTTATGGCATGCCAACGACAAGTCACTACTGAGAAATTGCAAATGCAAAAACTCTATTACAGTTTTCCCGACCCGGGAATCGAACCCAGGACCTCTTGCTCAGCAGTAGCGCTTGCTACCACTAGACCAACGAGGAAATTATTTATGGCTTATTTTATACATTTTACGCCGTCTCCAGGTATTATGGGACAAGGGTAGGAACAAGCACAAATATGTACAGTCAACAAAAGAGATAAGTATGCAGGATCGTCGAAAATATTAGGTATGATTAGGTATGGTTGAAATGTTAGGTACGATTAATTGGATTTTAAAGCTGAGTACATACATGCCGAGTACAGTTTCAACATCTCTAATTGAATCTGTAACTGGTGCAAGCTATGGTCCGGGAGGAGAGGGAGTGGGAGGCAGTCGGCAGGCGGAACGGATGAGGGAGAGAGCCTCCCGTCCCAGCCGCCGCGGGAGACGCTGCGGGCGTCGGGAGCCACCGTAGGCGCGGGCCTGCGGGCGGAGAGTAATGGGTAGCTCACCGTCCGATCAGGACCAGGCCCGTGCCGGACGGCGCGTACGTGTTCCACGCGCGCCTCAAAGAGATGTCAGCATCGAGGAGGTGCCCCATAGGGCCGAAGCCTGCCGGGTCAGCGGGATTGTCCTAAAGGGTTACCGCTGGCCCGAAACATAAAGGGCTAAGGAAGGAACCCGGGTGGGTTTTAGTCAGAGTCTGACACTCACACACTGGTCATGTGATGACATCCCATCTACAAAAAAAAACGGTAACCTTCATACACTCGCATTCTAATACTGTAAATGTCCCTTTACTTCCAATTTCGGTAAAGTTTAAAGGAGTTTGTTTAAAATCGTTATCTAGAAATAGATGACTGTCGTTTCATGCGCATTATAATTGAAACGCAAATCGATGTCATGCTTTTCGAGATTTGTTGAACTTTCAATCAAATTCATCTACTTAGATGTACCTACTCAGTATCAGCATAATTGTAGCTATAAAGAAAGAAAAAGAAAAAAAAAAGATAAAGAAAGAAAATGTATTTATTGAGACACATCACAAACTAAACACTGTCAAAAACTAAAAACCAAATTATAAAAACCAAAAAAAGTAACAAAAAGAAAAATTAAACAGTAATGCTATTCTGTAAAAATCTCACCGTGAAAACTAAGGTGAAGTGAGCTTAAAGTGAGCTGTCAATAGTCAATCCCTAGCATGACAGCTCACTTCACCTAACTGTCAAAGATGGGACCAACGGCTTAACATGCTTTCCGAGGCACGGAGGGGTCTTCCATCCACGGACCAACCGCGGCAAGCGTAGCTTAACCTGATCGATCGATCCGTGCGGCTGTTATTAGTTCTCCAAGTAAACTTGTAAAAACAAGTATACTTTCATAATGTATTTAGTACAAAGCTGTTATTAAGACATTACAAACAGATAAATACTTCAATTTTATTTATTTGTAAAGATAAATATTTAATTTTGTAAAGATCTACCTACTTAAAGATAACTTTCTTCTGGAATAGACCTTTCTAATGAGGCATGCCTGAGTGGTCGTAACTGGTGGTAGAGACTCATCATATATTTTTTTCCAACCTCCTTTTAAAATAGTTTTCTCATAAAAGAAAAAGGAAGTTTAACGTAAAGGTAGGGCGCGGCTAGTTGAGCAAAGGGGCAAGTTGGGCATTCTAAATATCTCGAAAACTATTCACCGTACGCACAGGCATCGTATGGCGAAAAGAAGGGGTTGCGTGACTTAACGTAACTTTCATTTTTGTCAATTGCAACAGTGACAATGACCATTAAGTTCCAAAGATATAATTTTTTTTTTAAGATATAAGATATATGGGTAATAATAATTGACCGGATATAATAGCTCCTTAATTATAAGTCTCAATGAGTTGTGCATCATGGACCCAGGTGTAACACGACCATGAGTGAGGTAATAATGGTGTTCAAGTCCGGTACGAAGAATTATGACAACGTACCTCAGGTCACATTGGACGGTAGTATTCTCAAAAGAGTGGCACAGTTTAATTACCTGGGCCACTGGGTCACCGAGGACCTCGCAGCTGATGTAGATATTGAAAGGGAATGCAGGGCATTGTCAGTAAGAGCTAATATGCTGGTCCGTAGGTTTGCACGCTGTACTGCACAAGTAAAAATAACTTTATTCAAGTCGTACTGTCAGTCTTTTTATACGTGCAGCCTATGGGTGAAGCTTACGCAGAAGACTTACAATGCCCTGCGTGTAATACAATAACGCGTGTTGATGGGGTTACCACGCTTTTGTAGCGCATCAGGTATGTTTGCAGACGCTCAAGTGGATGGCTTTCAAGCGATACATCGCAAAAGAATTGCGTCTCTGATGCGCCGCATACGGGGCAGCCCCAACAGCTTCCTGCAGGTTATTGCAGGGAGAATGGACGTGGATTGCTCGTTCATGGAGCATTGGACAAGGCTACATGTGCGAGTGGTACGGTCCTGATCCATTATTTATTTCTTGTTTTAGTTATTAAGTACTAAATAATATTGTTACTAACACAATGTACCATTGTTGTCTGATAAATAAATAAAATTATTATTATTATAAGATCACTTCGTTGTCCGTCTGTCTGTCCGCCGGTCAAGACCCTTTTTAGGGTTCTGTAGCCAAATGGCAAAAACGGAACCCTTATGGATTTGTCATGTCTGTCTGTCTGTCCGTCCGTATGTCACAGCCACTATTTTCCGAAACTATAAGAACTATACAGTTGAAACTTAGTAAGCAGATGTATTCTGTAAACCGCATTAAGATTTTCCCAAAAAAATTGAAAAAAAAAACAATAAATTTTGGGGGTTCCCCATACTTAGAACTGAAACGCAATTTTTTTTTAAATCAAACCCATACGTGTCGGGTATCTATGAATAGGTCTTAAAAAATGATATTGAGCTTTCTAATATCATTTTTCTGAATAGTTTGCGCGAGAGACACTTCCAAAGTGGTAAAATGTGTCCCCCCCCTGTAACTTCTAAAATAAGAGAATGATAAAACTAAAAAAAATATATGAGGTACATTACCATGTAAACTTCCACCGAAAATTGGTTTGAACGAGATCTAGTAAGTAGCTCGCCGGTGAAAATTTAAAAACATGATGGTACGGAACCCTCGGTGCGCGAGTCTGACTAGCTCTTGCCCGGTTTTTTCAGGAACGCGTGGAGTTATCAAATTGAAATTAAATATCAAATACTCAAGGCTGCAGTCCCTTGAAGCAGTGAAAAAATCAAACTTCTAAGTCAACGCAATCAAAATATGTTCCGAAATCAAAACCTGTAGGTAGGGTACTTCCCGTTGACCTAGATTCTTGTTGGGCAAGAAGCTATGTCATGAAAATGAAAGGAAGAAATCTGAAAACCGTAAATTTGTAGTTACATTACAAAAAAAAAAAAAAATTAAAACTATTTACATACCTAAAAATTTGTACGGAGGAGTTGAGGGGATGGGCAGAGGTCGAAGGAAACAAGGCAATCAATTATTTTACTGCGCTACAGCACAGGTATTATAATAAGCAAAGTTAAATAAAATACACGACTCACACTCGACCAAGTTCGAGCTGCGCTTGCTCGGCTGAAACCCAAGCGCTCAGCAGGCCCGGATGGTATTCCGGCATTTATTAAGCGAGATTGCCGCTCGGTATTAGCAGAGCCGCTCGTTACAGTCACGAGCACTAATATGTCAACACTTGGCAACTTTCAATTGCGATTTTTTCACGAAATAACGAATGCAAAGTTGAAATACGATACTACATAAACCTATAGGTTCGGAAATACTATGCAGCATCGCAACTGTCAGACGCCCAACATGGCTTCCGACCTGCGCGTAGCATGACCAGCAACCTATTGAATGCCATGACGTAGTTAGTTCCTCATATTGATGCAGGGGTGCAGGTGGACGCCGCCTACTTTAATTTTAAGAAGGCTTTTGACCTGGTGGATAACGATGTCTTATGATCAAAGTTGGCTACACACCTAAATTGCTCCAATTCTTTGCGAGCTATATGAGGGACAGAAAAACAGTATGTAGAGTAATGTGGATTCCGATCGCAGCCTTATTTCACTAGGTGAAATAAGTCGGGAGTGAGTCAAGGTAGCAATTTAGGGCCATTAGAATTGATAATAATGAACAATGACTTGCCTGACGTAATAAAAGATGACAGGTGTCTGCTATTTGCAGATGACCTCTGAAAACGAGGACGACTGTCACCGCCTTCAGCAAGACATTAATTGAGTAGTTGAGTGGAGTTGAAAGAACAAACTACAATTCAATGTTACGAAATGTTCAATTCTAACATTCAGTCGGGCAAGAGTTGGTACTCTTGCCCGACTGAATGTTAGAATTACACACCGTACACTTTGTAGCTGTGGTGGAGTGGTCTCCACCACAGCTACAAAGTGAACGATGTGCCGATGAAAAGGGAGGAGGCAGTATACTCAATTAACGGATACTCAATTGAGATTCCGGGAGCATATTATCAATGTCTGTAAAAAGGGGTACGTATCAAAATCCCGAAAGTTCATAATACCGATGATTGAAATACCGACGTCCAAAACACAGAAATTCAAAATACCGAAAGTTTTAAATGCCGATAGTCGTTATATCGAAACACAAAATACCGTTATTTAGGGTAAGGCGTTCTACACAAGCTAACTACTACGTTCAGATGCAGATGAAATCAATCCGTTCATTATAAAAACTCTAATGTATATGATGGGTCGATGATGTACTTAATCTACAAAAAAAAAACGCTTTATAAAAAATCGATCGTTATAGAAAATCTCTCACCCTAATTGCGTAACACACTATTACTCTCAATTTGAATCCTTTTGAAGCGTATTTCTAATCTATTGCTCCATATGTTCCAAAAATGTGTCTGCTCAACAACACAAGTAACGCAATGAATGTTGTTGAACTGTCAAAATGAAACCCATTGCTACTGATAGTGTGTTACGCAATTACCCTGCTCCTCCCCAATTTCCCTGCTGCCCAATTATGACTAGAAAAAAGTTATATGCTTTGTTTTTTGTATCGTAGTCATTCAAATTCAGATACTCCTATAATACTCCTGTAGAAAAGGTAGGTTTTGCATTATTTTAGCTACGTAATGATTATTTATAGTGGGATCGGGTGTGAATCATTGAAACAACTTAAAAAGGTGGGCACCCGCGGCGTAGCTTATTCACAGCTTATCCCTGCTATTATTTACTGAGAGCCGCAATACATTTTAATAAAGACAAGTTCCTTTATTTTAGAAGTGGAGGTTTTTTAAATCCCCCTTAGATATTATTGTGTAAACGCCTGACTTATTCTGTTCAGTTTATTTTTGTTGCCTTAAAGCAATTTGTTGCAAGTATTTTATTGTAGGTGCAATGAGTGATGGTCGGTTAATTGTTTGTTGTTTAAATGGTGCTGTTCCACAAACAATAGGTCACTAATTATCCATGTCCTGTTGTCTGCACGTCACAGGTGCTTATGGACGCTACTGATGGCGCCAAACTCGTAGCCGAATTCTGGGCCGACCTCCAGTTAGTTGGAAATCGAAACGCTCAGAAGAATAATTATTTGTTTTCGTCCATCCCATCAGGCCATCCAAAGGGGACGGGATGCTGGTGGAAGTGGAAGGAAACAAGGAAATCAGTTACTTTATTGCAGAGGTAGTATGATATGCCAAGATTTTGTATAATGAAGTCAAAGTGATTATCAAAAGCCAATAAAGTTCCTAAGAAAAAATATGTCCAACTAGGCAAAAATTTAATAGGATCCAATTATTGAGGCAAGTAAAAACTGTGTAAGAAGGTACGCGGGCTTTAACAGAAAATTGTGTGGGTGCAAAACAATTCGAGGAAAATAAGTGGTCGTCCGTCTTTATTTTCTCATCCTTATCACTAGATAAAACAATAGCTCCGAAGAAAATGCGGTCAGTTTTCATTCGAATCCAGGTGTTGAAACATCTTCGCGGTTTTTTGCGATAAAAAATCCGCGATGAAAGATCTAATGTCGATTACTTCGTTACCACGCCCGTGTATGTTGATTTCCATATTGGTTTTTTTAATGACGATATTTTTTTTTATGAACAGTGTTGTTGCTGACGATGCACATCTAAGAGAGATTATTCAGGATTTACCAGAGAAAACGGATTTTGACCGTTACTTCAGTGCATTGGAAATGGTGGTAGATTTTTGTATAAGACATAAATATTACGTGGATTTAAATTTGCGGTTTGGATTATTTCTGATAGACGGTAAGTTTGAACAAGACTACACTTAAAGGGGGGCGTTCTGAATGAAAGTTGTTCTTTATTCGTTGTTATTCTATTACCTTAGAGTGTAAAATAAATGTGAATATCGCTTTTTACCCGATTGCCAAGAACGGTAAGTCTTAAATCAAACTTTTTCAGGCCAGTTGCGATTTAATTGATAATTCGAGACCCTCTTATCAAAGCATAGGTTGTCATAGGAATTATACAAATACATTGGAAAAACATACTGGAAGTTCATTTAATTTCTTTATCGTAAATGCCATTTCAGGGGGCCTAAAAAGGCCACTTTGGCAGAATCATAAAAGGATAACATTATGAATCATAATGGACAGTTAACTGTTATGTTACCGTTATGTTAATCGTATCAAATCCCATTGGTGAAGGATTTTTCAGTATGTTTTTTTGTCTGTGCTAAAATACCAATCAATCCAATCCAAATCCAATCCCAATCTCTTTGATCTACTATATAACTATCCTAGGTCCTTCCCCGGGATGCAATCTATCTCGCTGCCAATTTTTTTCGAAATCCGTTCAGTGGTTTAGGCGTGAAAAGGTAACATACAGACAGACGTAGTTAGTTAAGAGTTACTTTCGAATTTGTAATACTAGTAAGGATAAGTAGGTCTCAGTCATGTAGGTACCCGCGGCTTCACTCGCGTATCTGTGTGCTCTGTTTGTATTAACAGTTAATAGGAACGAGACATCCTAATGTTTTCGTAATAAAATTCTATTGAGTAGGTAGGTATATTATGATGAGTCGTTGGATTTCGTTCGTTGTCAGTTCACTCGTAATCTTTGATACCGTTCAGTAGGTGCTCTGGGAGTACGATTACCAGCCATGTCCGGCTTGCTGTACCCGCGTCCGGAATTTCGTCCGGACTTTTCTATGTAGGGGAATATTAAGAAGCTATAAAAGTGTAAACGAGTAATGAAAAAAGAAAGATTTAACATGTACCTAAAATATCTGGACTTTTCGCATACGTCCGGCTTTCTGTCAGGACTTTTTAAATTTGTAGCCAGAAATAGAGGTTTTAACATAGATTGAAGGTGCAGTTGTGAAATTACAAAATATTTTATATTTATTATCCAGTAAAAATGCCCTAAGGCTATCTCACTAGGCAACCATGGTAGCGCTATCAAATAAGTATAGTTGGTTGAGCAACCAAGCGGACACCGGCTTGCAGAGTTAGGTTATGAGAAAACCCCTTTACAATCTCCCCAGGGATGTGTCCTAACAGGCGTTGCACAGAGGGGGTCTCTTTTGAGAGGTAACGATGCCCCTGCACATGGAAATGTGCAGATGGTGACCACCGGGGTGGTTGTAGAGAGATCAAATCCCACGATCCCCAGACTTATCCCCAAAGCCCGGGCGCCTGATGAAGGTTTCCTCCCGAAAAAAAAGGTGAGGGACCCTCCATAGCTGCATACATTTTGGACATGTTGCGCCGCCACAGACTGGTGTCCTACTAAAGCAAGATAGACTAAGAAGAAAATAATGTATTTTTTTTTGCAGTGAATTTGAGGCAAGTTTTGCAACAAAAACGAACCGGTATCCCTACAGACACACGTTCCCGTTTAGAAAAACTACTTGTGAAGAACGACGTACTGACTAACTATTTTCACCTTATGGTAAAAAAATATGAAAATGTGCCAGCATTCGGGCGGCTTGTGAGATGTAAAGTATTTTTCTTTATGTTTTAGGTACAGACGCCAGCACATAAAGCTACCTGAAACTGTCAAATTTTCCCAATCAACTTTGAACCTTATGATTTAGCGATAAAGTTGAAAATCTATTAAAGAAATTTGACAGATTGTACAAGCTTGATGTGCTGGCGTCTGTACTAGGTACAATCAATATACAGCCTTTATTCTTAGGAATTACCTTAGTAGGTACCTATTACAAAATGTTGCTGGTAATTTTCAGGAATTGAATAGGAAACGAAAAGTTGGAACTTTGCACATAGCTTCTGGCGTTTCATGAGTGCCTAATGTCGGTTCCATAATTATCTGAGGAAATTGTAAACACAGTTCAGGTTAAATTCTTACGCAATCACTTAGTATAGGGATATAATAACACATTCATCTGAATTTATATGGTTTTAAGTTTATATATCAAGATAATAAAAAAAATTGAATAACCACCGATGTTTACATTTTCATCAGATACTTTTGAAACAGACCATGTGTTAAGAGTGATAAAATATTTTGAATTGATTTGAAATACATATCGCAAAAATCTGTCCGAGATTCTAAAGTTATGTTTCGGAATTATTAAGTTAGCGAACCAAAAGTTATTTTGTAATTTGTAGTTTCAAATTAATATCTATGGTATTTTTTTAGTGACACGACTATTTTACAACGCAACAACGTGGGCAACGCCTGTGGATAAATTCAATTTAGATCTGCTGATGCAAACGCCTATATATAGTCTAGAACAGTTGAAGAAAATTTATGGCAGATGGGAGAAATATTACGTTCGTGTCAATAACCTCGGAAATAATGTTCCTTCACCCAAAGAATCAGGTAAAGTCTACTTTGCTTATCTTCTACCATTACCAGTACCTACCAATAAAAAACCGGTCAAGTGCGAGTCGGACTCTCACACGAAGGGTTCCGTACCACCATACAATATGTAACACTAATATTATCACTATCATGCGTCCGTTTCATTTATTTATTTTATTTTATTTGAGTATGCATACACACGTCACGTTGCAGTCGCAGTGTGCAACTGATTTACATCCATCACCTCACACTTCAGGTCCAGTTGAAAACCAGCGTCAGGCACTAGTTGTCTGACATTTTTTGCTGAACCCCTTTTAGGCGCAGCAGTGAGGCACACTTTCCTACTAATTTCTTACAACGGACTTTTCACTCTTTTTATTTGTTTTTATCTGATGTGTACAGTCACGAGCAAAAGTATGTATATACTTGGCTTTATTCAAAGACGAAAATCGTCTTTCGTTTTGAATGAAATTTTTCAACACACTTGCTCGTAAAGTGGCTCTTATTGAACCGCTTTTAGGTCCATAATGGAGTGTATTACGAACGCGTGCTTTTTCTTTACTTTAATCCACATGTTCTGTAATACCACAGATAACTATTTTTACTAGTCGGAGACGCGCGCTTTTTTAATCTCATCAAACCCTGCGTTCCTAATTGGGAAATAATCGATGTGTTCCGAATTGGGAAATAACCGAATTAGCGTGAGCGCGATAACGATAACGATGTTCCGTGAATCGTCATAGATGACGTCATGACATTCGCCATCTTGCGATAATGCCGACCATGCCCTAGAATAATATCACCGTGAGCGCTGTCAAAAATGACAGTGTGTGTATGAGGTTGTGTCAGTGTGTGTTTTGTTTTGAGTTGCATCATCTTTAAATTAAACTAACGTGGCATTTTTGAAATTGTGCTTCTGGCTGACAGTCGCCACCTAACCAAAGAAGAAGAACTGAAGAAGAAATGTGGTGTTTATACAAAGAAATACTGTAATAATATCTTTTTTACATTGTGTAAGCACTGTCATGTGAGCGCGTTCACGAGTGTTCCGAATTGTTGCCAGCTCTCAGCAGTCATAATAGTAATATCTAAATCGGAACGCATGTGAGATGATGCATGGACGTAATATTACGTCCATGGAGATGATGTGAGCGCTGTGATGTGAGCGATTATAGCTAATTCGGAAAGCGCCCAAAGAGACTTCATGCCGAAAGAAAAAATCCGCGGGCTATATTTCAATTTTTTTTTAAATAGTCTGTATTGTCCTTGGTCGCAAAATGAACTCGCAGGGGACCACAGACAATTTAAGGTGAATGCGCAGTGGTAGACCGCGAAATTCTTAGGTTTTTTGCAATTTTCAGGTTTGTGTTTATTATATTTTTTCTATAGGCTGTATCGGTTTTGTCTGTGCCATAGATTAATATATTTAAAATGAGTCAATGTTGCGCGCGCATCGCTAGTGCTGGCTGGCACGGCGCGCGGGAAAACAAAACCAGCGCGCCATTTTCCATACAAGTTAATATTTAACAATACAAGTCTGTTTTTTTTCCTCGCAAGTGTGTTGAAAAACGTCGTATGAAACGCGTGTGCATTAATCAATATACACTCGGCTTTCTTATCGCTCTCGCCTGCGGCTCGCGCGATAATATCGCCTCGTGCATAATGATCAACATAGCACACATGTATCATAATGTACTATTATGATATTACGAACAAAGTATTTTCGAACCCATAGGTTTGTGTAAAGTGTCGTATTTCAACGTTGCATTCGTTATTTCACGAAAAAATCGCAATTGAAAGTTGCCAAGTGTTGACATATTAGTGCTCGTGACTGTACCTATCCCTGTATGCTTTTTAGTCTTTGCATAATAAGTGTATTTTCTTCTATATTATGAGTAAGTATGCCAGGCTCCATATTACAATCTTCAATCCCCTTTCAAGCGTCTGCCTATTACGGTTCAAAAGATACAGCCCTGTGACAGACAGACGGACGGACGGACAGCGGAACCTTATAGTATATAGTCCTCCAGACCGTTTTCGGCCATAGCGGCCTATCTCAACGGAGACTAACCTTCGGCGCCGGAGATATTAGAGTGCCCAAGTATGTGCGCAGACACAGATGCACAGGGAGTGCATCTGTGTCTGCGCACACATGGGACGGGGATGGGACGGCAATCCGACACGACCGAAGAGAGATCAGGCGCAGGACCAACGGCTTAACGTGCTTTCCGAGGCATGGGGGTATCGCACCACCAAACTCCGGGCTGCTTTAGCATTAGTAGTAGGGTCCCCTAGGCACTCCTTTGGTACGGAACCCTAAAAATCTAGAACTAGAATAACTGTAGAATGATTTTATAAAATGTGGCGAAGGTTGGAAAGGCCTTCAACGCAAGCGACCTTTTGCGAAACTCACCATAAAATTTCTATTCCAAAAAATATTCTTATTTAATAATAATATCATAACGTCATCGAAAGAAGATACCTACTAGTTCCCGGAGTCGTTACGCCAAAAGGTTTTTCGAGCCTTTCTGCATCATCCCCTTGACATAGCTACGCAACGGGAGCTTCTAAGAAAATAACCCCTTACTAATAAACGTATTATATCAGATGAATAGTTACACACCAATTTCTTTCTTTCAGTCGTCAGTAATTTGACTTTCGAAAGAAGAAGACAAAGCGTTGTGTAACTATACAGACGCTATACAACGTTTATTAGTAAGGGGGTTAGAAAATACGTTTATTTGCGGTAGGTAAACATGACGCAGAGAAACAACACAAACACAAAAATAACAAATTGGGGGGAAATATGTGTCACATCCACGCAAAACGGCCATCGATCAGCATAATGCTGCGACCTACGACCCTATGCGAGACAGAGTTCAAGCGCTGGTTTTCAGCGACAGCCGGCATTGACGTGATGACGTCAAACCTTAACTCTAATTTATTTGTATGGGTTTGTTATTCCTTTTTATGTAATGTGACGTAATTATTTTAGATGCCTGCATATCATCTTTGGCGCGGCCTTCATCTTTCATACGATTGAATAGAAAATCTCATCCTAATTGTCTGACTCCCCCTCGCTGCAAACAGATACTGCAAAAAGGCAGCGAGTACGGCTATGGGTTGACACACAGGTACGTCTCGTATGAAACTTTAACGGTGCAAGATGCATCTTGAACTTCGGAAGAAATCTGCGTGCTGTAGCAAAGTGCAAGCCACATATGCTTGCACGCGCACCGCATGCGGGCCCAGGGCGGGTTCGAATTATTGGTCCTAGGACATTCCGGTTTTCTCACGATTTTTTCCTTCCCCGATTTTGAGAGGTGGTGAAATAAATTACAGAAAATATAGCGCCTGCCTTTATTTGAGCTATCGACCACTTCAGTCAGGCCGTTACCATAATAATAGTTATTTGTTATACAAGAGTGCAAAGTTACTTTTTAACTGCGTGCTCAATTTTGATGACCTAGCAAGCAAAAGATTCTAAAATTGTTGATTCTAAAATAAAAATTAGAATCCTGAGCGTTAGCGAGGGAATCAAAAGAGCACGAGGTGAAAAATCTTTGCACTCGAGTGCAACACGTAACTTTTCATCCCACCTCAGCGAGGAAATGACTAAATGCAAAAAAAAAAAAAATTACAAACACAAGATACTTTTATTTCAGTTTAGGTATAAACTAATACATTATGATAGGTAACTATTACAGAATAATTTTTAAATTATAACAAATAATACTTAGGTATAATTAAGAAAAATAGAAAGTAACGTTGCTACAGTTACTGTAATTTATTTTTGTTAGGTACTGTAATGTTGGTGTTAGTGACTTGTGTACTGTTTTTCAGTAAACTATCTGTCATACTTAATAGTTGTACCGATTCATCGGATTCCCTTGGCGTAAATGTTGGCGAGAGACGGTGATGGTTAGGTGTTTCGTAACGGCTCATTTTTGATGTAGAAGGGCCAGTCCAAGGATCTGACTGAGGCTCTCTCAGTGGCTCCTATGATGCCGTTACATATTTTAGACTTATTTTGGATGGAATCCTCTATGTATCCCTCTACAACCGCATTGGACTTCCAGCCTCCATGGCGCTTAAGGGACAGGAGATCAACTCCTTAATCGGCCAAAAGTGTGGCTGAAGTTCGTCGGAAACAATGACCCGTGTACAACAGGGGTTCTGGAAGTTCAAGAAATGTTGCTATTTCTCGTGGGATACTGCCAATTTTATTAGAACCCATAGGCTGTCTAACACACTTTCCGTTGCGATATTGTAGAAAAAATCGATTGACTGGAGAGATATTTCTCAACAATTGTTACGTATTCCTTGCGAATGACGAAGTTGCGGTCTCTTTTTGTCTTTGTATTAATAGGTCATCTGAATGTTTCTCAATATTTTTGACATTAAGTTGTGTTAGTTCATTAGTTCGACATGCTCCGTTTATACCAATAATAAGAACAACCTGTAACGTAATAAGGATTGTAGTAGATAAATGAATAAAATGGATATGCATGCTTAGTTATGCCTATCAACATCTACTAAGTACGTATTAGATTATGCTAAGTAGTTGATTAATATACCTACTTAAGTAAGTAGATACTGAATGTGCAACTGACTTACTTTTGTCGCCAAATATACGGAATCAGGTGTTTGTTAAGAAACTTTTCAATTTTAGATGCTGTGAAAACCTTCGATTTTTTTGGGTGATCACCAGATCAACCAAAAAAATCGAAGCCACCAGATCAACCAAAGAAATCGAAAAATGCCACTAATTTAGGATAGGTGTCGATATGTCATGTCTTTTTTCATCTTTATTGTTGCTTTTAGCATTGAATACGTACTCCAGAGAGAGTGCTTGATTTCTTGGTCTCGGATAATTCAATAAAATATGCCAGCAAAACGTTTTCTGAGAAAGTTTTGGCTCTTTTAGCTAGTCGCCACGTGTTAAACAAATCGTACTATTTCAAATACTTCTCGCGTGATTGTGGAGGGAGAAAGCTCATTTGCGCATTATCAACAGTTTCAGTCAATTCTGTTGGCGTCAAATAAACTTCCTCGTCGCTGGAACCACTCATTTTAAGTTTTTCACTTGTTTTCAAGATTCTTGTTTTTAACCAAATGCTATGTTCACACGCGCGCGTTCAACTCGACATTCAACGTGCACATTCACATTCACGAGCGTGTAAACGGTACGCCCGAGCCCGTAAACGCGCCTGTGAACGTGAATGCCGCGAACCGGGCGTGCTGACTGACACGACGGCGTGCGTGTGAACAGCTTGAATTTTCGCCGACCTGGGGCGGGCTGCATGCCGCGCAGCCCGCCAGGCAGCCCGCCGGGCTGCACGGCGTGCATGTGAACATAGCATAAGGTTTTAACAATATGACGTGAAAAGAAAATGACGCGCGCAAAGCAAATTAAAAAAAAGTACACCAAGAAGGTTCCGAGTCTGAGTTTTTAACAAATTAAAAAAGGTTGTATGATAAATTCGGCACCATGGAGGGAGAAGTAAATAGGTTTAATGATGTATTGAATTCACAACACGATGTTCTAAATTTAATTTACTTCTTCCTCTAGCGGATAAAAACGGCTTTTGCACTCAGATATCGAAGAGCAAAAATACTCTTTCCGAGATGGGGGGATGAAAATTATCTTATTAATAGAAAAGTCTAAACATCCTACTAATAATAATAAATTATAAACGCAAAAGTTTGTGAGGATGGATAGATGCGTGTTATAGGATACTTTTTATCTCGATATTCCCACTGGATCGAAACTTAAGCGTGTGTTAAACCGCGGGGCGCTGCTAGTATTTTATAATCTGTCTTCATATAAATCGGTACCTATCTACTTTAATTTGGTATAAAAATAATCGTTATGTTTTAGGTTTTTATACATGGTCATGGCCCGTTTTTCTGGAAGATGTGTCGTGTTCTCCGAAAAGGAGGACAAATTTAGGACAGATATGTTTTGCAAGAAGTGTTTCAGCGAGGCGGAGTTCATAGCTTCAAATAACTTCCAACTGCCTGACCTCATATATGAACATAGTAAGTAAATTAGAAAACGTGATAAAAAAATAGTTTTTTACTTTTCTCGGGACCCGGGTCTCGGACCTTTGGCAGGCGTACGAGGGCCCAAAGTTTACTCGTAGGTCCGTTCGTTTCATATGAAATGGTGTAGCACCAACCAGCGATTAACCATGTATGCACTGTGCAAGTGCACCCACCCATGTACAACTCCCTGGACCCGGTTGGTGTAGAACTATTGCTGGATATGGAAACAAAAACAAATAGACTATGGGTTTGGATGGCTAAGACGGACTTGTTACCTAGGGGACTATGCAAGGACTACTTTTATATCCGCCAGGGTCGCGGGTTGTTCGAAAGAGATACCGTGGCCCCTGGCACAGGCAACTGAAGGAACACGGGTGGGTTTTAGTCAGTAAGAGTCTGACACTCCCTTCCGCTCCGCCCAGATCGGGAGGGGTCATTTGATGATTTCCTACCAAAAAAAAAAAGGACTGCTTTTATATACCTATACTCATTAGTTTTAATAATAACAGGAGAAAAATGTTTACATTGATGTTCATTAAAGTGCTTTCAACTGTTTCAGTTGCTATCTGCGGCATTTTCGGGCACGCTCAGTTCATCCGCAACCACTGGCTCAAAACTCTTCTTAAGTTCCAAATGTCTGAGGGTTGCTTCACGCAGAAGATTGTTACTGGAGATTTCAATGAGAGTCAGTTGGGGGACGATGCAGACCAGACGTGGGAAT